>JAPMUY010001559.1:17500-18667 GCA_026901105.3 Galaxias olidus | reverse complement strand
AGCATAGCATAACATAGCATAACGTAGCATAGCATAGCATAGTGTAATGTAATATAATATAATACATTATAACATAATACAACGTAATGTAATATAATATAACGTTACGTAATATAACGTAGCATAGCATAGCATAACGTAGCATAGCATAGCATAATACAATATAATATAAATACGCTATAATATAACATCACGTAATATCATATAACGTAATGTAATATAACGTAGCATAGCATAGCATAATGCGATATAATGTAATACGCTATAATATATTGCATCATGTAATATAATATAACGTAATGTAATATAACATAGCATAGCATAGCATAGCATAATGCTATATAATATAATACACTATTACATAATATAACGAATAATATAATATAACGTAAGGTAATATAATGTAGCATAGCATAGCATAATGCAATATAATATAATATGCATACAATGCGGGTGAATAGATTGTTATATCCTTTTCTAGTGTACTATTTGCATGTGAAGCACGCCTGCAGCAAACCAACACCCACACACAGACAAACACCCCTACCTTGCGCATATGTATAGCAGGCTCTGTCCAGCCGCCGTCAAACAGCTTGAGGAAGAGAAGCCCCTCCCTGGCCGGGATCCGCCGGCGTCGTTGATGACGAACACGTCGGCCGGGGCGGGACGCCCGTCACCCGGGACATGCCGTCACGTGTCAGGTAGGTCCGCAAGTAGTCGTCTGTTATCCAGCCGCCCTGCCGGCCGCCATCGGGGAAGTGGTCCAGGAACACGTAGAGGATCTTGTGGCGCACGTAGTCGTATGTTCCGTTGAGGAGCAACCGTAGAAACCTGGGAAGGGGGACGGGGAGGGGGGACGGGGAGGGGGACAGGGGGTCAGGTCATGGATCAAAAGTCATTATTCTGAGCTATTATTGGTGAGAACATGAGCCACGTCAGAATAAAGCCGAAAGAGAGAAGTAGCCAGTGGCTGTGGCAAAACAGAAAATATCTCAACTGGGCTTCCAAACAAAGACAATAATACCTCTGAAACAAGGGCAGAGCGGGTAGTTTCCAACCAGCATAGTAAAGAAAGAAAATCACAGTTCTAGACCCAGCGCCGGCTTCCTGCTGAGCGGACAGTTCCAACCCAGCAGGAATAGAGTAGGGATTGACACGATACACTTT
>JAPMUY010001559.1:0-12500 GCA_026901105.3 Galaxias olidus | reverse complement strand
ACACTACATGTCTTAACTAGGAGACTACATGTCTTAGCTAGGAGACTACATGTCTTATAGAGGACACTACATGTCTTAACTAGGAGACTACATGTCTTAGCTAGGAGACTACATGTCTTATAGAGGAGACTGCATGTCTTAGCTAGGAGACTACATGTCTTAGCTAGGAGACTACATGACTTAGCTAGGAGACTACATGTCTTATAGAGGAGACTACATGTCTTATAATAATAATAATAATAATACATTGAATTTATAAGGCGCCTTTCAAGGCACTCAAGGTCGCCGTACAGTAATATAAAAAACAGTTCTCATAAAAATAATAAAAATAAATAAATAAATAAAATAAAATAAGATCAAAATAAGTAGTATACAATTAAAAAGGCATGGAGCCTGCAATCAAGCATTAAAAAGCATCACGTGGGACAGTAAGCCAGCATAAACAAATGGGTTTTGAGGTGGTTTTGGAAACAGGAAATTGAGTCCAGATTTTTGATGTCAGGGGGGAGGGGAGTTCCATAGACGTGGGGCGGAGAGCTGAAGGCTCGCGATCCCATGGTGGACAGACGAATTACGATCAGGTTGATGGAGGAGGTAGATCTGAGGGACCGGGTGGGAGTGTTAATATGAATGAGGTCAGACAGGTATGGAGGGGCTCGATTGTGGATGGCCTTGAATGTATGGAGGAGGATTTTGAAATTTATTCTGTATTTGATGGGAAGCCAGTGGAGTTGGAGCAGAACGGGGGTGATGTGACAGATGGCAGGGGTTTTGGTGATGATGGTGCGGCAGCGTTCTGGACTAATTGCAGTTTATGGAGGAGTTTGTGGGGGAGACCGAAGAGGAGGGAATTGCAATAGTCCAAGCGGGAAGTGACAAGAGAGTGTACCAGGACTGCAGTGGTGTTGGGAGTGAGTGAAGGGCGGAGGCGGTTGATGTTTCGGAGGTGTCTGGTGTTGTTGATGTGGGTGTGAAATGATAGGGTGCTGTCGAGGACAACACCCAGACTCTTAACCTGGGGGGAGGGGGAAACCGAGGAGTTGCCGATGGTGAGAGAAAAACTGGGGAGTTTGCTGAGTGTGGACTTGGAGCCAATGAGGACTACCTCTGCTTTATTATCGTTTAATTTGAGGAAGTTTGAGGTGAACCAGGATTTGATTTCCTGTAGGCAGGCACAGAGGGAGGAGGGTGGGAAGGTGGAAGAGGGTTTGGAGGAAACATAGAGCTGGGTGTCGTCCGCGTAACAGTGGAAATGGATATTGTGTTTGCGGAAGATCAGACCAAGTGGAAGGAGGTAGATGATGAATAGGATGGGGCCAAGGACGGAGCCCTGGGGAACACCGGATGAAAGGGGGGAGGGGTGGGATGTGAATGATTTTAATTGAATGAACTGAGTGCGGCCAGATAGATAGGAGTGGAACCAGTCTAAGGGTGTGTGTGATAGTCCAATGGAGGCTAGTCTGTCGAGGAGAATGGAGTGGGGAATGGTGTCGAAGGCCGCGCTCAGATCGAGGAGAATGAGAATGGATAGTAGTCCAGAATCAGCTGCCATCAGGAGGTCATTAGTGATTTTTATGAGGGCTGTTTCGGTACTGTGACGGGGGCGGAAACTTGGAACTGTTCATATAGATTGTTACTGGAGAGGTGAGCCTGAATTTGTAATGATACTGTCTTTTCCAGGATTTTTGAGAGAAATGGCAGGTTGGAGATGGGACGAAGGTTATTTGCAATGTTTGGGTCTAAACCAGGCTTCTTTATTAGGGCTTCTTATAGAGGACACTACATGTCTTAACTAGGAGACTACATGTCTTATAAAGGACACTACATGTCTTAACTAGGAGACTACATGTCTTATAGAGGACACTACATGTCTTAACTAGGAGACTACATGTCTTAGCTAGGAGACTACATGTCTTATAGAGGAGACTACATGTCTTATAGAGGACACTACATGTCTTAACTAGGAGACTACATGTCTTAGCTAGGAGACTACATGTCTTATAGAGGAGACTACATGTCTTAGCTAGGAGACTACATGTCTTACCTAGGAGACTACATGTCTTATAGAGGAGACTACATGTCTTAGCTAGGAGACTACATGTCTTATAGAGGAGACTGCATGTCTTAGCTAGGAGACTACATGTCTTAGCTAGGAGACTGCATGTCTTATAGAGGAGACTACATGTCTTAACTAGGAGACTACATGTCTTATAGAGGAGACTACATGTCTTATAGAGGACACTACATGTCTTAACTAGGAGACTACATGTCTTAGCTAGGAGACTACATGTCTTAGCTAGGAGGCTACATGTCTTAGCTAGGAGACTACATGTCTTAGCTAGGAGACTACATGTCTTATAGAGGAGACTGCATGTCTTAGCTAGGAGACTACATGTCTTATAGAGGAGACTGCATGTCTTAGCTAGGAGACTACATGTCTTAGCTAGGAGACTACATGTCTTAGCTAGGAGTCTACATGTCTTAGCTAGGAGACTAAATGTCTTATAGAGGAGACTACATGTCTTAGCTAGGAGACTACATGTCTTACCTAGGAGACTACATGTCTTATAGAGGAGACTACATGACTTAACTAGGAGACTACATGTCTTAGCTAGGAGACTAAATGTCTTATAGAGGAGAGTACATGTCTTAGCTAGGAGACTAAATGTCTTATAGAGGAGACTACATGTCTTAGCTAGGAGACTACATGTCTTACCTAGGAGACTACATGTCTTATAGAGGAGACTACATGACTTAGCTAGGAGACTACATGTCTTAGCTAGGAGACTACATGTCTTAGCTAGGAGACTACATGTCTTATAGAGGAGACTACATGTTTTATAGAGGAGACTGCATGTCTTAGCTAGGAGACTGCATGTCTTATAGAGGAGACTACAAGGCTTATAGAGGAGAATACATGTCTTAGCTAGGAGGAGAGAAAGCTTTGGTCAGCAGGTCACTAGTTTCTCCCCCGGTAACACTAGCGCAGTAACTCTGCTCCCTTGGCAGGAGTACATATGTGATCGGCAGTAATTGGTCTGTAATGTGTCCTCCTGATGTCTCCAGCAGTAAAATTATGGGATGGCAACGGTGACACAGCAGTGAGGGAAAGAGAAAAAAGCCAAGGAGCACTTACAGAGAGCCCTTTACGTGGAGAACCTGTTTCAACACAACATCCATGTTTCTGCACCAGTGGCCGTCATGCCGCTATCTCACAACGTATGGAGTCTGTGAGCAGAGGTTTGGGTGTATATTTCGCACGCGCGTGTGTGTGTGTGTGTGTGTGTGTGTGTGTGTGTGTGCGTGCGTGCGTGCGCGCGTGTGTGTGTGTGTGTGTGAGTGTGTGTGTGTGTGTGTGTGTGTGTGCATCTGTGTGTGCGGTGTGTGTGTGTGTGTGTGTGTGTGTGTGTGTGTGTGTGTGTGTGTGTGTGTGTGTGTGTGTGTGTGCGTGTGTGTGTGTGTGCGTGTGTGTGCTTACGCACAGACTCAGATGGCTTGCCTGGTTTGTTCTGAAGGAGAAGGCAGAGCAGTGTGTCTGCGTGCTCTGCTGGCAGCCACCACAGGTGCACTGCCTCTGGAGGCTGCAGCGAGCAGAAAACGCTGCACACTCACTAAAAACAGATTGGCTCTGAACGTAAACTACAAGCTCTGCATCAAAAGGCTCCCTGCAGGGCATTCCAGGTGCGTGGGCCGCAGAACTACAAAACCCTCCTCTGGTCAAACACACAACAGACACATAGGAGGGACATAAAAGGAGAGAAAGAAATACCTGATTATTAAAGGGCAAGGGAACAGAGGGATGAGGTGGAGGTGGGAACAACAACCAAACAACAGGCAGCGCTCTCCTCAGCCAGCCAATGGAAATAGACTCCGGGTCCCAGCCAGCCAATGGAAATAGACTCCGGGTCCCAGCCAGCCAATGGAAATAGACTCCGGGTCCCAGCCAGCCAATGGAAATAGACTCCGGGTCCCAGCCAGCCAATGGAAATAGACTCCGGGTCGAGAGCAAAAAACCAAAACGGAGATTGGGAGGAAACATTTGGGCTAACTATGTCCTTCCTCCTCATATTAGTCCACTGTTGACACAACTGAAAGCAATAATGTCTCTTTGTTTGTGGAACTCCTGGAATCAAAAGAGAAATCTGAAGAGAGACTTTTTCTCCTCCTCACTCTCTGTTTACCTTCCTCTATTTCTGTCCCCCTAATCCCTTCACTCTCTTCTTTTCGCTCCGACTCCCTCCCTCGTTCCCTCCATCTCCCTCTCTCTTTCCCTCCGTTTCTCTCTTTCCCTCTGTCCCCCCCCCCCCCCCTCTTTTTCAAAATCTCCCTTCCTCTTCTCTTTTCCAGGAGCGCAGTAACAAAAGCTTTGTAGTGCACCCTGGGGAGCCTTTGCAAATGTTCAGCCAGCCTTCCACGTAGGTAACCCAAACATTGGGTTAGGAGTTTGGGCCCCAGGCTGATCCAGTGATGCACACAGACCACCAGGGGAAGAGCGCCATGGCAGCAAAGGAATTATGGATCGCTTCCAGATATGTCGTTGGGTTGTTTTGCACGTGTTTTTGGCTGTATCGCTGCACTTCACCTTGTGTCTATGTAGTAATCTGAGCCTGGAATGAGGAGGGGACACACACACACACACTCACACTCACACACGCCTAATGACACAGTTATTCAGCTGGTCCCCACTGCTGAGCAGGGTAATGTGGGCATCCAGAGAAAAAGCCCATTGTGGGTCGCCATGGCAGCCAGGGTGGGGTGGGAGCAGAACGCACAGAGACAGACTGAGTCAGAAACAGTTATCTATAGTCATATTAGTGTTAGGGCTGTCCTGAGGAGACCTCTCACACACACACACACACACACACACACACACGTTTCAACAGAAGATATGCTGTCGCCCACACACACACACACACACACACACACACACACACACACACACACACACTCAAATTTCAACAGAAGATATGCTGTCGCCCACACACACACACACACACACGCACAAGTTTCCACAGAAGACAGAAGATATGCACACATACACATACAGTTTTTAAGTGGCGGTTCTTGGCACTGAAAATATTGCAATTGCAATAAAAGAACTGTAGAGGTGGTTGAGGTGATAAATAATGTATTGCTTTTTCAAAGTGCTGGGGCTTTGCATTGGCTGAGCGGGTAGTACTTCTGTAATATTCTGGATGGGGGGGGGGGGGGGCAGAGGGGGAGAGAGCAGAGGGGGGGGGGGGGGCTCACCATATGGACCCGAATAATGGATTACTATACTGCACTATAGCAGGTATTACACATTCAGAATAATACATCACACTGCTGTTTCATAACATGTAGTACATATTCAGAAGGAAATGTTGCACAGCCGTTTTCCAAGCACAGGGTACAGAGTACAGAGTACAGAGAAGACTACACAGTGATATGCTTATAGTGTTGTCATGGCAATATATACTAATACAAGCCTTGGAATAAGGCTTGCCCTTCCCCCATGTCTGCGTCACAACAACCCCTCTCCTCTCTTAGTATCAGTGGCATAATAGCGCTGTTGTTCCTCTGTTAGAAATGCAAGTCAGTTGGTCCATGCTTGGCGGCCATTTTGTGCCTACTCAGCATTGAGGCCAATGTCGTTGCTGTGCGCCACAGTTTCTCATTACAGTATGGCTTCCTTGTGACCCACGGGGGAAACTGTGTCCCGCGTGGCCCTTTCTCCTCCACTGTGCCCTGTGTCGGGGAACTGGAGCAGGGAGTCATTTTAAAATGGAAGAGAGGACGGGGGAGGAGGGGATGGGATTAGATTTGGAATGAAAAACCATTGTCTTGATTACTTTGGCTTTTCATAAAAAAATAAATAAAATACAAAAGATGGACGAGGTCATCACAATCATCTAAAAGGGTTTAGGTTACTTAAGACTCTCACACAGATATCTGATAAAACACACACAAAGACACACAGGCGCACACATCCCCAGGGTAGTGACATTAAAACAGCTTGTTGTCCCCGTGTACAATGCATGTCTTTCACACATAACTCCCACAATGCAGCGTTGGCCCACAATTCAGCATTCAGCATGTAAATAGCTCCAGTGTTAGAATCACCCTTTGGGTTATTATAAGGCAGCTAGCTTTAGTGTTAGGGCCACCCTTTGGGTTATTATAATGCAGCTAGCTTCAGTGTTAGAATCACCCTTTGGGTTATTATAAGGCCTAGCTTTAGTGTTAGACCCTTTGGGTTATTATAATGCAGCTAGCTTCAGTGTTAGGGGTTATTATAATGCAGCTAGCTTCAGTGTTAGAGCCAACCTTTGGGTTATTATAAGGCAGCTAGCTCCGGTCTTAGAGCCACCCTTTGGGTTATTATAAGGCAGCTAGCTCCAGTCTTAGAGCCACCCTTTGGGTTATTATAAGGCAGCTCACCCTTTGGGTTATTATAAGGCAGCTAGCTCCAGTGTTAGAGCCACCCTTTGGGTTATTATAATGTAGCTAGCTCCAGTGTTAGAGCCACCCTTTGGGTTATTACAAGGCAGCTATTCAGTGTTAGTTTGGGTTATTATAATGTAGCTAGCTCCAGTCTTAGAGACACCCTTTGGGTTATTATAAGGCAGCTAGCTCCAGTCTTAGAGCCACCCTTTGGGTTATTATAAGGCAGCTAGCTCCAGTGTTAGAGCCACCCTTTGGGTTATTATAATGTAGCTAGCTCCAGTGTTAGAGCCACCCTTTGGGTTATTACAAGGCAGCTGTTGTTAGAGCCACCCTTTGGGTTATTATAATGTAGCTAGCTCCAGTGTTAGAGTCACCCTTTGGGTTATTATAATGTAGCTAGCTCCAGTGTTAGAGCCACCCTTTGGGTTATTATAAGGCAGCTAGCTTCAGTGTTAGAGCCACCCTTTGGGTTATTATTAGGCAGCTAGCTCGTCGGCTCATCGCTGACATGCCATCTGCACTCATCAAAAAACAAGGATTAGCAATAATGAACCACACACAATGAAAGTATGGAAAGAATGAAAGGAGGGACATGTTGGTTCAAGTAGGAAGACGGTCTTATCTTCCCCACGCCCTAAAGCCAGCCTGTTTTCCTATGCATCTCATTGTCTCTCTCTCTGGTTGGTGAACACACTGTACACACCCAAGGCGTGTATGTGAGCTTTTTAAAGTGTGCACCTGACCGCTTTCTCTTCCCCGTTCCTCCGCCACCGCTAAGTGAACCACTTCTTTTTTTTTTTTTTTTTTTCAGTGACTCATCTAGCCTCTTTCACCAGGCAAGCGTGTTTCACAGAGCTCCTCTTGGCAGGCGGGCAGTGCCCCCTCAGACAGCATCCACAGTGCACTTTAAAGCTCCTCTTGGCAGGCGGGCAGTGCCCCCTCAGACAGCATCCACAGTGCACTTTAAAGCTCCTCTTGGCAGGCGGGCAGTGCCCCCTCAGACAGCATCCACAGTGCACTTTAAAGCTCCTCTTGGCAGGCGGGCAGTGCCCCTCAGACAGCATCCACAGTGCACTTTAAAGCAAATCGCTGCTCTACTTCAATGGGACTTGAAGGGTCAGGATGTGGATGAACCTAGGTTTATGTCTGAGAAAGCACTAAATAGTTACTAGCTGTATTGCATTAAAGTAGAGTTATATTTCCTTTAATTGTATTAAAATGAATATTGCGTTATGTTATGAGGTAAAACAGGAAACCAATACTTATACAGCTTTAAAGCACTTCCTGTTCAATCCTTTGTGTGTTGATTCTCAGTTATATTTCTTCTTCTTCTTCTTTTGTTCTAGCGGAGGCAGGGCCAAGGTAAACTGTTCTTCTTCTCTTGCTCATCCAGCAGGGAATGTGGTTCACTGGCTCCGTGAGTCAGATCTCAAGAGACAGCCAGGGTGCAAAGTAGACTTCAAAAATGAATGGTGAAAAATAAAGTCATAGGAGTGTGCTGTCTGTCTGTCTGTCTGTCTGTCTGCCTGTCTGTCTGTCTGTCTGTCTGGCCTGCCTGCCTGTCTGTCTGTCTGTTTCTCTGCCTCTGTCTCTGTCTGTCTGTCTGTCTGTCTGTTTCTCTGCCTCTGTCTCTTTCTCTGTCTGTCTGTCTGTCTGTCCTGTCTGTCTGTCTGTCTGTCTGTTTCTCTGCTTGCCTGCCTGCCTGCCTGCCTGCCTGTCTGTCTGTCTCTGTCTGTCTGCCTGCCTGCCTCTGTCTGTCTGTCTGTCTGTCTGTCTGTCAACAATGCTGATTTATGTGTGTGCATATAAAAAGGGTTCATGGTCATAAGTTTTTATGAGTATTTTTGCGGAGCATGGCGCATAGAGGTAAGTATGTGTGTGGAGAGGTAGAGTGTGTGTGTGTGTGTGTGTGTGTGTGTGTGTGTGTGTGTGTGTGTGTGTGTGTGTGTGTGTGTGAGAGGTAGGGTTTTGGTAAGTTTGTGTGTGTGTGTGTGTGTGTGTGTGTGTGTGTGTGTGTGTGTGTGTGTGTGTGTGTGTGTGTGTGTGCCTCAGAGATATTGAATGAGAGATTGAGTAGAGGCTTGATTGAAAGTGTGTGTGTTGGGTGTGTCTGTGTGTGTGTGTGTGTGTGTGTGTGTGTGTGTGTGTGTGTGTGTGTGTGTGAGTGTGTGTGTGTGTCTGCGTGATTTACCATGTGAGCAGGAATCAGAATGGGAGACCAGGATAAACTAGAGGAATGCCTCTGGCGCTCTGTCTTATCCATAATTCAGTTACCAACCGTCAGGAAGGCCTGCCTTCTCCTTTCTCTCCTGTTTTCATCGGTTCATTTTTACCTTTCCCTCTCGAGTCCTGTCTCATTTACTCCTCGTCAATGCGTCTCCATCTCCCCTTACCGTTGACTTGTCAGTCTCACGTCTCTCTACAATATTCTCTCTCCCTCCTCTGTGTCTCTCTCTCTCTCCATTCTCTGTGTGACTGATATGACCAACGCAAACCTCTCCGGTTGTCTCTCTCTCTCTCTCTCTCTCTCTCTCTCTCTCTCTCTCGCTCTCTCTCTCTCTCTCTCTGTGTCTCTCTCTCTCTCTCTCTCTCTCTGTCTCTCTCTCTCTCTCCATACATATATGTAATATATCTCTCTCTCTATACATATATATATATATGTGATATGTGTAATATTGTCTCTTTCTTGCTAGCTATTATATCAAATGTCCTGTTCCCTTATATCACTGACATTCCGTGGACAATACAAAAGCCGATTTAAGTTAAAGTTCAAGCGTTATCGACTCCTAATGGCCTGAGGGCAAGCTGATCCCCTCTAAGTCTACGGATGGGAACGCCACGCCCTCTCCTCTCCCACAGCTATCACTGCGCTAGCAACGAGACCCCCCCCCCCCCCCCCCGCCAAAAGGGATAACATTCTCTGTGACAAAATCACACGTCTTCCCTTTCAGATGATGCCTCTAAGTCTCTCTTCCCTGCGTTCTTTTCTCTATACGCTGATCTACGCGGGCGACGGACTAATCCCCCCCGTGCGCTGTGTCGCTCATATTTACCACTCACACGTTCAGTTCATTGTTTTCTGATTATAAAGAGTGGACGTGTAGCCACAGAGCATTTCGTCTGGGATCTGTGTTGGCGATCACAAAGTGTTTATCGCTGAGTCATGCTAACATCAGCGTTAATGACGGGGTCTGCCACAGTCTTGACAGTAAACAATGGTGGACTGATACACCTCGTTATAAGCCTTTCCTCCAGGTGTACCATTAAACTCAAGACATATCAAAACACTCTGCTCTCTCTCTCCCGCTCACTCTCTCTCTCTCTCTCTCTCTCCCTCTCTCTGGAGCATGCTTATTACATGTTGATGGGGGATGTAGGCACGTTTGCAAGTATTTGGGGGATTGGGAATGTTTTTTGCTCTATACAGGAAGATGGGGTACTGTTGATAAATTCATGATGTTCGGGGGAGTGCGTGAGCGTCTGTGTGTGTATGAGGGTGTGTGTGGTGGTTTTATTAATTTATTTACTCTGTAGTGTAGTTTGTTTAATTTTTCTTGAGTTTGTATGTTAGCCAAGGGGTTTGAAATCATTGACGTGTTTTGTCTTTACGGCTACATGTGATAACATGTAACATCGCATTGTTCATTAAAGAGCCTCTTAAATTCAAAATTATCTCTCTCTCTCCCTCTCTCTCTCTATCACTCTCTCTCTATTACTCTGCTCTCTCGCTCTGTCTGTCTCTCTCTCTCTCTCTGACTCTCTCTCTATCACTGCTCTCTCTCTCCCTCTCCCTCTATCACTCTGCTCTCTCTCTCTCTGCTCTCTCTCTCTCTCTGTCTCCCTCTCTCTCTCTCTCTGCACTCTCTCTGTCTCTCTCTCTCTCTCTCTCTCTCTCTGTCTCTCTCACTCTTTTTCTCTGCTGTAGACAGAATCCTGCTTTATATTTTCACTTCATTGAATAGCGGAGGTCATTACTCCTATATGAGGTAGACAGGGTGGTTATGGGGTTTCAGCCTGTATGGATGTGCTAGTCTCTCTGTCAGTCAGTCTGTTAGCCTGTGCAGACAGAAAGGCTGTCAGTATTAGATACAACCTTTTCCTTTTCTGTGTGTATATCATGTTCAGAGGCCATGACGTCACCCAGTGTTGCCTTTCCTGGTGACACGCAGCAGCCAGCCTGGCCTCGTATCAGTCACCAAGGTCAAGACCCGATCCCACGCCTGGCCCTCCTCGCTCCTAACCCACGACTGGCCCTCCTCGCTCCTAACCCACGCCTGGCCCTCCTCGCTCCTAACCCACGCCTGGCCCTCCTCGCTCCTAACCCACGCCTGGCCCTCCTCGCTCCTATCCCACGCCTGGCCCGCCTGGCCCTCCTCCCACGCCTGGCCCTCCTCGCTCCTACCCCACGCCTGGCCCTACTCGGTCCTATCGGAGGCCTGTCGCTCCTCGCTCCTATCCCACGCCTGGCCCTCCTCGCTCCTAACCCACGCCTGGCCCTCCTCGCTCCTATCCCACGCCTGGCCCTCCTCGCTCCTAACCCCCGCCTGGCCCTCCCTCGCTCCTATCCCACCCATCCCACGCCTGGCCCTCTCCTCCTATCCCACGCCTGGCCCTCCTCGCTCCCAACCCACGCCTGGCCCTCCCCCACGCCTCGCTCCTAACCCACGCCTGGCCCTCCGCTCCTATCCCACGCCTGGCCCTCCTCGCTCTAACCCACGCCTGGCCCTCCTCGCTCCCTATCCCACGCCTGGCCTCCTCGCTCCTAACCCACGCCTGGCCTCCTCGCTCCTATCCCACGCCTGGCCCTCTCGCTACGCCTGGCCCCTCCTCGCTCCTAACCCACGCCTGGCCCCTCCTCGCTCCTATCCCACGCCTGGCCCCTCTCGCTCCTATCCCACGCCTGGCCCTCTCCTCGCTCCTAACCCACGCCTGGCCCTCCTCGCTCCTAACCCACGCCTGGCCACTGCTCTATCCCACGCCCTGGCCCTCCTCGCTCCTATCCCACGCCTGTCATCCCCGCTGGCCCTGGTGGGCCCTCCTGCTCCTAACCCACGCAGAGCCTGAGCCTGGCCCTCCCTGATCAGCCAGTCCTATCCCACGCACATGCTCCCTCCACGCCTGTTCGCTCCTATCCCCATCCCACGCCTGGCCCTCCTCGTTCCTAACCCACGCCTGGCCCTCCTCGCTCCTATCCCACGCCTGGCCCTCCTCGCTCCCAACCCACGCTGGTTCATCCCACGCAACCCACGACAATCCATATCCAGCCGTGCCGATGTTCTGGTCCCCCTGGTGGCCTTGCAGCTACTCTGAATGCAGTTACAAAGAATAAAGAATAACGCTGGTTCACGCAGACAATAAATCAATGTCCCACCTGCAGCTTGAATGCAGTTACAATAAGAGCCTCAGTCCATGATTTTAACCACAGAGGCTCAATAATAAATATGATCAAGGACTTTGGTACATCCTGTTCATGCAATGACCCCAGACCTCCAGATACAAGGCCATGAAACCAAGGGCGTAGGTTTGTGTTGGACATCAGAGGGGTTCAAGGTATGCATATGTGTTATTAACTGTGGAGTAATATATGCAGGCTCTCAATATTAGGGGGTCCCCCCCCATCCCCCCGTGACCTACGCCCTGGTATGAAACGCCCCGCTACATAGGTGAGCGAGGGCTGCCACTGTTCCCGGGGCAGCTGGGAGTTGTAGAGGTAGAACAGGGAGGCAGAGCACTAAACGCCTGACACAGCCCGTTCAGCTTCTGTAGCCATTTTGAATTAGAGTGTAGTAGACATGTCAGGGCAAGAGAGGTCAGACAGAGAGAGAGAGAGAGGGGGGGGGGGGGGTGAGAGAGAGGGGGAGAGAGAGAGAGAGAGAGAGAGAGAGAGGGAGAGAGAGAGAGAGAGAGAGAGAGAGAGAGAGAGAGAGAGAGGGAGAGAGAGAGAGAGGAGAGAGAGAGAGAGACGTGAGAGAGAAGAGGGGGTAAGAGAGGGGGGTGAGAGAGAGAGAGACAGAGATGAGAGAGAGAGGAGGGAGAGAGAGAGAGAGAAGAGAGAGAGGGAGAGAACGAGGGAG
>JAPMUY010001556.1:0-18580 GCA_026901105.3 Galaxias olidus | reverse complement strand
TGTGTGTTTATGTTGGGATGTGTGTGACTCTGTGTACATATTCCCTTGGGACAATGGAAATAACAATCCAACCCTATGGGGACTTTTGATGGTTAATAACGTGGGCGTGAGAAATGAATAAAAAAGATTTCGGTGCTTGTGGGAGTTTGAGTCAGTCATGTTTTGTGTGCCTCTCGATGCCTTCTTTGAGAAATTTCCACTGTATGCGTCTGCTTATGACTGTGCACTTTTGCTGAGTGGGAGTGTCCTAACTTGACAGACAGGCCTCTCCCTTTCTGGGAAACATTAAGCCTATCTGAGACGGGAGGAGGCGGGGGGGAGGAGAGGAAGGGGGGGGGGGCACAGAGAACGGCGTCATACGCGCCACCCTCCTCCCTCTCCCCCTCTCTTCTCCAGCCGCTCTGTAAGTGTTCCAGTGTGGCCGTGGGAGATCCATCACCGTGTTTTACGACTGGAACAATCCCCTCTGAGAGGACGGGGCCACTTAGCTCTGAAGCTCACTGACTGGCTCTACCAACGGCCTCCTCGTCCGTGGGGGCTGGGTGCTGTGGGCGTGCACCGCTCCCATCGGGGCACGGGGCCGTGTTTGTTCAGGGGCAATGTGATTTGGGGCCTCGGGGCAGAGCTAAGTGATTAAACTGATCCGGGGCTAGATTAAGCTAACGACCAGACGGCAGCAGCAGCAGCATATCAAAAAGAGGCACTCGGCAACTACTGGCCCACCGGGCCCGAGCATGTGTCACACCCCCCCCCCCCACGTCACAGCCGCGCGGATATCCAGCCCCTAGGGTGCCATGTTGTTTAAGTCACTTGAGCAACAACAGCGGTCCCTAGGACGCGACTCTCCACCCTGTGTTTGCTTAGCGTTTGATCTGCGGGCGGCCGTACGTTGGTGAGGACGCCGTCGCCCTGCTCGCTGACGCAGCCCTGCAGGCAGAAGGTCAGGTCGTGGCAGCTGACCACCACGCGCCGGCCGAAGCGCTCCTCGAAGGGCTTCACGTCCGGCTCGATGCCCGAGAAGTCCAGTCTCTGGACGGCGGCGGAGAGAACGGAGAGGTGTAAATGAGGGGAAAAAGAGAGCAGTATTTAGGGACGTGGAGGAGACTGAAAAATAATAGTTTTATTAAGTATAAAAAGCCGAAAGTACAAGGTTAGTTTTGAGTTTCATTCTCTACAGTAACCGTTCTTCTAGACAAACTTCGATCAATGTTTATAAAAGGGTTACGATTCACTCTGAGACGGATGGATCGTTTATATTGAACCTACAGACAAACATCAAAAGAGGACCTCTGGTACCTGGGTTTCAGGGTCCAGGGAGAACAGCCTTTGTCTGCCTTCGTTCCTGTTCATCTTATTGAGCTGGTCTGTCTCTCTGGCGTACTGCAGAGAGAGAGAGAGAGAGAGAGAGAGAGAGAGAGAGAGAGAGAGAGAGAGAGAGAGAGAGAGAGAGAGAGAGAGAGAGAGAGAGAGAGAGAGAGAGAGGGAGGGAGAGGGAGAGAGAGAGAGAGAGAGAGAGAGAGGGAGAGGGGGAGAGAGAGAGAGGGAGAGGGGGAGAGAGGGAGAGAGAAAAAGAGAGAGACAGAGGGATAGATATTGAGAGAGAGAGAGAGATAGAGAGAGGGATAGATATTGAGAGAGAGAGAGACAGAGAGAGGGAAAGAGAGAGGTCAGACAAAGAAACCTCAGGTCTCAGGGCTCTCCTCTCACCTCCTCCCTGCCTCTTGACTACACCGTGTCTTTTGTACAGGGAGGAGCGGTGCAGGGGCAGCCCGGAGCGTACCGACCCTTACAGGCGGCCGGCTTTGTTCTCGCCGCGGAGCTCGGGGGGGTTTTTACAGACATATCAAAGCAGTGTGGGCTCTATGGGGGTAAACACAGCTGTTTATCCCCCAGGGCTGGAGGACGTATACATGCATATTTTCCCACAGAAAAAGGAGATGGCCTTAAGAAACAGCCTTCACATAGATATGAAGCAGATAGAGAGAACATATCAAATACCACAGATACAAAGAAAACAACTGGATGATATAGGAGGCAGGTCACGTGGGTTACAATAAGAACCACAAATATCTTTTAATAACATTTTCATTCTTAACAAAAGGTCAATGACCTGCTCCTACATCATGCAGAGGGGGAGTTATCTATTTTTCATCTTCCATATATCCATAACTCTATGCTAGGGGTGACTATTGTGTGCGTTTGAGTCATAACCATGCACACTAACTGATAACGCACTAAACCAAAATTAAAAACACACATCCATCTGTCACATCATAATGCACACTGGCTCCAAAGACGGCAGAGCACCTTCAAGAGCTCCGGCTGCAGGTTTTTCCCCTGGCTTTCCAGCAGGCTGTCCCCCTTCCCCAGCTGGCTGCCGCTCTCGTCATCTGATGGGACAACCAAGTAGCCGGTTACGGACAACAGTCACATGCCACTGTCACACATTCATATTAATAATACCAACTTTCATTTAGGAGCGCCTTTCCAAAACCCACGGACGCTTAACAAATACAAAAAGCATTCCATCCATCCATTAGCTATACCGCTTATCCTATGCAGGGTCGCGGGGGGGCTGGAGCTTATCCCAGCCGACACAGGGCGAGAGGCGGGGTACACCCTGGACAGGTCGCCAGTCTATCACAGGGCCGACACTTAGGGACAGACAACAACTCACATTCACACCTATGGACAATTTAGTGTCACCAATTAACCTGCATGTTTTTGGACTGTGGGAGGAAACTCACGCAAACACGGGGAGAACACACAAACTCCACACAGAAAGACCCTTGGGTCAGGTGGGGATTGAACCCAGGACCTTATTGCTGTGAGGCAGCAGTGCTACCCACTGAGCCACCATGCTGCCCTATGGACAAAAAGCATTGACAAATACAATAATAAAGACATATGAAATAAATGTTTATGCAGTTCTTCGACCTAGATGTGGGCGTTTGGCTAAAGACACATGCGGTGGTTGTTCCCGTGCTCTGCAGCTGAAGGATGTGGCGTGGAGCTGCGGGAGACATTTCCTTGTTGGGGGGTGGCCTCGGACATTCCCCTGGGCACAGCCCTGAGAGCGCTGGCCTTTCTGCTCAGGCTCTCAATCTCTCAGCGGCATCGCCGTGACTGAGCGGTCTGCTCCCGGCGGCTCGCTGAGGAGGCTGGTCTCACGTGAAAGGAATTTGGGGTGAAAAAGGAACCCCCCCCCCCCCCCCCCCCAAACTGTAAGACGCTAACCAAATAAGCACGTGCGTGTGCCCAAACCCGAAAAACTTCACTTCACTTATTGAACAATTCACAATATCCTTCCTTATAAGCCAAGAACCTTTAAAATGAGGAACTGGAACTAAACAATAGAAAATGGCTGGAAATTCAGCATAGGCCCACCACCAAACAACCGCACTACAAAACAATATAGAGACTTATTTTGGTGGAAATTCACTGATCATTTGAAAATTGCTGAATGTCAGTGTGGGGAGCCCAATACGATACCACAGGCCAGAACAATAAGGTCACACCCTCAGCACGAGTGAAAACATAGGAATAGCTCTGCACTGTAACAATGTAACGCAGGACTCAGGTCTACGATCAGGGGATTTATAGCTGAAGAGTTGGATTATCTTCAGCATGGTGGTCATTAAAAGAGGGTCAAAGGTTACAGGCCCTGTACGAAAATACCTGAAGTTACAGTACCAGTCAAACGTTTGGACACACATTGACTTGAATTGCTGGGCTCGTACAGTATGTTTACACATCACAAACTTACAGCACGCGGCCTTTATATTCAGTTCAAATGTGAGGACAAAACATATGTCTATCTAATAATAAAATAGGGCAGCACGGCTTAGCGTGGTTCTTTGAAAGTGCTCGTACATCGTACCTCAGTGTGTCAGTGGATGTGTGTGTGCGAACGTGTGCCCATCTCACCCAGGGAGCAGTCGAGGGAGTCCCCCCCGTTCCGGCGGTCCGGCCCGGCGTCCGAGCTGCTCTGGAGGGCCTGTTTCAGAGTGATCACCCACTCCTCCATCTCCGCCTCGCTGTCCGCAGCCAGGAAGTGGCTGTAGCGCTCCTGCATCTTCAGCTCAAAGCCGTTACGACGCATCTTGGGACACTGAGGGGCGAGGAGAAAGGTGGCCGGGGTTTGTCACGGGCTCACATACAAGAGACATTGGAGACTACAGTATACTACTTTATAGTACAGTACCAGACTAAAGTTTGGACACACTTTCCCATTGAAGTGAATGGGAAAGTGTGTCCAAATTTTTGTCTGGCACTGTATGTTCAAATTAAATCAAGTGTATTTATCGAGCCCGTTTAAAATAAGCAGAGTTTAACTAAGTGCTGTGCAATACATTCAAACTGTTGACTAACATTGAAGGGTTCAGCATCTCGCCTCCAATTGATAAGACTTTAGAGCAACCATTCGTTTTGAAGGCAAAGAGCTGATTCCCGGTGGCACCGGTTCAATGCTGGCATTGCATTACAAACAGGGATGCGTTGGTTTCTCATTACGCTGCAAACCCAGGAAGAGTGCTCTCTGCTGTCTTTTTCTCACTGGGGCTTTCATCAGCGTCAGAGCTTTCTGGTAGCTGACACGGTTAACCCAATCCTGGCCACTGGCGCTGCTGCTGGCGGTCAGTAAGTGAGTGAGTGAGTAAATCAATTAGTCAGTCAGTCATTCAGTCAAAGTCCTGCTAAATTCAACCATTCCTCAATAATTAGCCTAGTCAGTGGAATGCAGTAGACCCATCCAATCAAAGGTCCCTGAGGGTCCCTGAAGCGTGGCAGTGTGGTTGAGGGTAGGAAACGGGGTCAAGGTGGGGGAAAGTCTGTGCCAAGAACCGACCCCCCCCCCCGCCCCCCACCCCCATGGGCCCAGCAACGCAAAGTTCCCCCAGTGGAGCTCCCAGGATCTTGCAACACCAAATATGACTGATATTAAAAGAGAAGTCTATGTGATGCTTTTAGACCATTTCCCATATATTCATCATCCATTGATTGCAGCATATTCGGTGTACCGCTGGCTCTCGTTCGCAGAGCTGAGTGAATCCCACACCATGGGGAGGAGGTGATGCAGACAGGCCTGAGTGCCCCACCACGGGGAGAGGTGATGAGACAGGCCTAGTGTACCTGAGTGCCCCCTCACGGGGAGAGGTGATGAGACAGGCCTAGTGTACCTGAGTGCCCCCTCACGGGGAGAGGTTAAGAGACAGGCCTAGTGTACCTGAGTGCCCCACCACGAGGAGAGGTGATGGGACAGGCCTAGCGTACCTGGATGACGTCTATGCAGGAGTCCAGGTAGATGGAGCCCTTGGTGTCCTTGCAGTTCTTCTCGTCCTTGTAGGAGTTGAGGATGTAGGAGCCGTCGGGGAGCTGGGACAGGTAGAAGTACCTCCTCTTGAACACCTGGGGCACAACAGCAGGTTACAGCCACACAGACAGACGCTAGCTAACCACCTATCTGATACAATGAGACAGACTCTACAAGTGTCACGTTTGAACGGATGGAGAGCACAAAGAATCAGCCTGATGTATAAACGTCTGAGCACTCAAAGCGAAACAGTGGCGTGTGTTTTTTGTTGTGTGGGATGTGTGTGTGACGGATGGGCCTGGGGAGGAAGCTGGTGGGTGGTGGTGGTGGTTACTGACCTTCATGGAGACAGACAGGCCGGTGTTGATGTTGGCCTTCTGCAGCCAGCCCTGCTTCATGATGCCTCCTCTCTGGGAGCACAGCGACGACGTGTCCTGCTCACACACACACACACAACATCCAACACCGCTCAGCGGGTCCCGGGTAGGATAGGAGCAGTGCAGTTCGCTTAAAATATGATTAACACGTGCGCTGTGGCCTAACCGCTAGTTAGCCATTAGTTGGCTAACGTTCTTTTCCAATCCGACCTTGTTGTTGCGGCGTGACCTTGTTAGACGCAAAACGTATTGTTACTTTAGAGTGCGCCGCTGATGAGGGACAGTTGTCCAGTAAAGAACTGGCACATGCCCAAAGTCTCGCCACCAAAGATTTGGCATGACCTCCACCAAAGCTGGGATCAGTGGCCAGAGTGACGCCATCCTCATCCTCCTCATTATTCTTCGCTGTCGTTGCCTGCCGCCATTACTATCCAAAGCAGCCCAAAATCCAAAGGGGACCACCTAATACGATAACATCGTTTGACAGACAATAGAGCTATGCATCATGTGCTTCATGAGCCCAGTCTGTGGAGGACCAACTGTGTGGTTTTGGGACTGACTGTAAATCTTGTAGGCTACAGAATCGGAGTATTATTTGTTTGATTTTAAATTATTTATATGTTTTTCACTTTTTCATTGCGAGCCTCGTGAACAGAGCGCGGCTGCAAAAGAGACGTAGTCTCAGTCAGTTGACCCTGTGTAAATAAATAAATCACAATAGAATTCACTTGGTATTACCGGATATAATTCCTCAGATTCCCATAAAGCAGGCTACTGTATATCATTTAAACTTGTCGGGCCAATCCATCGTCTCGGCAGTGTGAGAGCCACCGTGGGACTATTCGTCATGACTTCACACGCTAATATTCATCACGAGGGACAGCCTCTCCGTGGACACGTGGACACACACACACACACACACACACACACACACACACACACAGAAGAAATATGTATCCACATCGCAGTGGAGGTTATGACTATGAGTAGAGGTAATAATCTACTTAATGGATGAACTCATACATCCCAACGTTCTTCACATATTTAGCAGTGGGGTACAGACAGGACAGGAAGAGACGGGTGGGTGTGTCTATGTACAGTCCATTACATTATAGAATGAACAAATCTGTGTCTCTATGTGTGTGCATATATACCAACAGTAGGATATGAATTCATATTTAAATGCTTAGTGTGCTTCTTTATAAATAAATAAGAAAGCATCGCTAACTATACACTTTGTGATTGTGTGTGAATCCTTGTTCCGATGTTTGCAGCCCTAACCACATTGAAGTGGCACTTTGTCCTTTGTGTTCCTCTGTGTTCCTCTGTGTGTGCGCGCGCACGTCTGTGTGTATGTGTGCGTGCGTCTGTCTCTGTGTCCCTCTCACCGGCTATGTCCTCTACTCTAATCGTCCACTCCATCATATCTCTGGCTCCGCCTTCTCTCCTGGAAGCAGGGCCATCCACGCCCCCCGTTCCCCTCACCCCACCCTCCTCCTCCTCCTCCCTTCTCAACCTCTCCGCCCGTTTGCCAATCTCCCTGATTGCATTATCATTGATTGATTCCGATGCTATTCCTATCCTCTGCCTTGCCTAGAGAGGGCGAGGGTATAAAAGCCTAATCAAAGCCTGTGCTTTCACATAAAAGCCATGTAAGAGGATGGATCAGTGACGGTTCTCATTGAGACCCTGTCTGAAAGCAGAAAGGACAGTCCTCATAACATTAGACAGGAATGCTTTAGCAGGAGAGAGATGGAGGCCTCTCAGCCCATCAGAGGAACATAAGAGGCGACATTTATTTTCCTTCAATTACAGAGCCCGTTTTTTTTCCTCTGTCTAAGTTTATCCACATCCGGCACTGGAGACAGGGAGAGGAGGGAGGGTCAATGAGGGATGAGGAGCTATTTATAGGGACTATAAGGCTTCTGGTTTCACTCCGCGGCACTCGTTCTCTCTACGGCGGCCCTACTATGGACTGCTGAACAGGGGTCTGGCCTTACGGACTGTGACTGTGCAATGGTGGGGCTCTCTATCGATCACACAGCCACTCCACTGAGCAGTGAACTGTGTAAACCTTTAAACCAGTCAAAAGACTGACCCAAAAAAGCAACAAAAAAAACAGCCACCATCTAACTAGTATGCTGTGTCGTTACGTTTCGCATTTTGCCGAACATGCAAATTTGCCAGTCGGCTTTGCCGTTCTTGCATTCATGTACAAAGTGAATGACGGTGAACATCAGCGCAGATCAGAAATGATTGCACCTCGTAGTAAAAATAAATAAATAAATAAATAAAAGCCCTGCCTGTCTCTCCGACACCTAGTCACGGACTGCGAGGTGTATTTAGAGAGAGAGGACTATAAAAGGCTTGGCGGTCAATAGGAGGCCACTCAACGGCGGCGCGGTAATCGATGTCTCCCTCCCGCCCGGCGGTCCTCGGGCCTCGGCCACCACTACTCACCTCATCCTTGGCATCTTCGTCGATCTCAAACACCTGAGCCGGCAGCTTGTCCGTCTTCAGGCCCTTGCTGTATAAACACACGTCGAGAGGGTCGGTGTACATGTCAGCCATCGAGGATGTGTCGGTAAATAAATCCACCCCACCCCCCACACACACCCCCCGCGCTCCTTCCTCCCTCCTGTGTCCCATTTTATTCGGTTGCTTTGTGACTTTGTGACGTACAGAATCTATTGGCTTTATCTTTTTGTTTTTGGGCTGTAACAATTCAAAATGTTGCTGGCAGGATTTACCTTGGGAGCATGCGGAAATCGCCGGAGTAGGCCTCGTATTTGTAGTTGATGGTGTGCCAGTCGGTGTTGTACATCTTGATGCACTGTCAGATAGAGCAGAGCAGACCCACACACGTCTACTAGGAACATTACGTTTGGAGCACAGACCAAACCTGGCAACCTCCCCGCGGGGCATCGCATTTTTTCCTAGTACCATGACTCATTAATAACAGCTCACAGAAGCTCAGCGATTCTGTTTTTCAGAACTACTGAAGCCCTGACCGGGCTACAACTGTAGCACCCAGATCGATAGCACTCGGTTTGTCTGAAATGGATATGGACTGTAAATCAATGTGTCTTTGGTCAGTGCAAAATGGCAGCGCTAGCCATGTCTCAAATTGTTCCATATCCAAATCCTACGACACACCATATGATAACAATAAAAGTGGACCTAAGCACAGGGAGATTTTAAATTAGGCCTGTTTTAGTATCTATTCTACGGCATGCCAAAAAAGGGATTTCAACACTCTGCTCCATTCCTGGCCCACTATGTCAGTGTTGTAGTCAAAGTCGACAACAGGCATGCTAGTGCTCCAGTTCTTTTTCACCCCTAAGTGACTACAAACCCTTTTCCTAAATACACTATACACTGTCCCTTAGGATTACATTAGGCTGTCGAACACTGTACAGAGAGACGATTTTGTGACCATGTCATCTGTACAATGGAGTGGAGTGTGATGCTTTTTCCAGACACATCCTGAAGATGCAGATCCAACTTCTCGCTGCAGATGCCCCGCCCCCGCCCCCCCGCCCCCCCCGGTCGGATACGCTGTGGACGGCTGGGACCCTCAGTACCTCCTGGGCAAACAGGCTCTTGGCTTCCCGCTCGGCATTCTGGGGCACCGACGACACCGCCGTCCTCCGCTGGCGTGGGATACGCGACTCCTGCACGCACACAGTCACATTCACAAAGCGTCGCGTCAAACTGGTGGACAGAAACCCATCTTTCGAAAGACAAAAAAAGCATGCACGGCACACAAATAAGGGAGAGATAAATAGTGGCCTACGCTGCCTTCCAGGATGGCGGGGGGAAAAACTGGCGCGAGGTTTTATGTTGCTGAACAGAACCACATGTGCTCCAACGAGCGCCAATAAACTGTCCCAAACGAGAGATGAAGAATGGGACTGACCTGAGCGTTTAGATTGGCCTATAAAACAAGTTAGAAGTTTGGTGTGCTAGCGTGTAATTTATGACGGGAAACCTTCTGTGGTTCAAGATTACGTCTGTGAGGATCGCCGGGAACCCTCGGTCAATTCCCCTAGAACCTGCTGATGTGGCTGCTTATTACTTTTCTTTAATCTCTTTGGGAATAGGTTGTAAAGCTGCAGCAAGGTTCCTTACTGCGTGCGGATGAGCCTCCGCAAGGTGCTCAGTATCCAGCATGGCTTTACGTAAAAACAGCTTATTTGATGGGCTGGACCTGTTCAAGATCACGTTATTCAATAAGTAAAACACGTTTTTACCGCTAAATGATACGAAGCCTGGGATTTGTCTTACCCCCCAGTCCATAATTCTCTAAGCGGTCTGAAGCCAGTGGTTTAGCTTGGGACTATCTCGTCAGGGCCCATTAGCTCGGCCTGAGCCCCCCAGCAGAAGAAGGGCTGTACTGTACCGTGTGTGGGCTGGACGGGGCAGAGTTGGGGGGGGGCGGCAAATGGATGGGTACCAAAACCCGGTATCAAACAGGCCCCGGGGCTACATCATGACAGACCGTGCGGTATCGATAAGCTCCGACGTTAACGGTTCTGCTATCGGTCCTGATCTATTATTCCTACATAAACATTAAACTTACACATTTTTACATCACCAACCCCTCAATTTGCAATAAAGTTAAAACATTAGTCTCCGATGCATTTCCGCTATTCCCAGTCCGGACAACAACAGAGTAGGGTAGGGGTGGGGGGGGCTCACTGAGACGTCGTCCACGGGGCAGAGCAGCAGGTCCCGCTGGGGGTCACTGTGGATCTGGGCTTTCCTCTGGAACACCACCTGCTCGTAGTCCAGCGGCTCGATGATCTTGGGCTGCTCCTGGTGGGGGCAGGGAGGGGCACAAAGAGGAAGGGAGACATGGGTAGGTCTGGCACGATTATGGTTACACCATCACAATTATTTCAGGTGATCGCCATTGTTGTTCACAATCGGCATGGTATTGCCATTATAAAGGGTATTTTAGGCAGATGTTAGAAATGTCGCAGAACATAAAAGGCTATTCAGGCGAGTTTACATCATGTCAGTGTTCTCGCTGGTAATGTTTCGCAACTGCCCACCACCAATGCAATGTCAAAGCTTCACCCGCGAAACACTTATTTTCATCATCAGCAGAGGACAGTTGATAAGGTTTTACGTGGCTTACTAACGTTTTGGCACGATTTTGGCTTCATTGTTTGATCATGGTATCAACTGGAGGCCACTGTCACATATGTTCACTCCATTTGGAAGAACAATGTGTGCATACAGGCTCCCTAAACATAGTCCCCACTGAGCCACAATTCATTTTAGAACTCAAATGTCACGATCGCAAAAGCCCTGGACACGGTAGAGGCAAGAGAGAAGCAGTGGAGAGGAATCTGGATCAGAGGTTTGGCTACAGCCTAGCCCTGTGTCACAGGGAGCACGCTACAACCCCCTCAGAGGGAAAAGCACAGACATAAACAACGTGGAACACGGTGTTTTGCTGCTCGCTGCCCTCCCTCAACGCCTACCTCGAAAAGAAAACAGCCCTCACCCTCCAACCAAATACTTACAACGCATTCACAGGATTGACCTTCCTGTCAGACATATCAGAAGACCAATGTTATGATTCGGTCCAGTTGGTGTAAAAAGTGACATGGGGGGTGCCAGCCAGGGCTTACAGCTGCCCTCCCGCCCGCCCGCCTGGTATTTCCCCTCTCGTTAAACATGCGTGTCTCTCTGTCTCTCACCACGGCGGCCACATTGTGAGCGGGCACGGTGCGTTTCGGCTTACCTCTGCCTGGGTGTAGGCTCTGAACACTCAGGGTGACCAGCCCCACCTGTTCCTCAGCCTGGGTGTAGGCTCTGAACACTCAGGGTGACCAGCCCCACCTGTTCCTCTGCCTGGGTGTAGGCTCTGAACACTCAGGGTGACCAGCCCCACCTGTTCCTCTGCCTGGGTGTAGGCTCTGAACACTCAGGGTGGCCAGCCCCACCTGTTCCTCTGCCTGGGTGTAGGCTCTGAACACTCAGGGTGACCAGCCCCACCTGTTCTGGTCTGATGGAGCCGTGTGACGGGGCCAGGCTGGGGGGCCTACAGCGGAGGTCACACAGAGAGGCACCCCCTTCCCACAATGTCCATAGGAAGTAAGGGAGCACAGGCTCGGGGTGCGTAAGAGGGTGGCCATAGAGCAGGAGAAAGAATTAAACATAGACCCCCCCCCCAAAAAAAAGGAAATGAGGAATCAAGTAGAACAACCGTGTGACTCACAAGGGACAACGGAGTAGAGGCTACGTCAAATACATAGACAGAGAGCGTGAGAGACAGAGACCCTGGCTGAACATGAAATGATTGAATTGGAGCAGCTGCCGCATCAGACAGATTTCTGCACATTTCAGCTGTGGAATCGCCCGTTTCTTTAGAGGTTTTGAAGTTACCAGCTGGCAACCTCAACAGTGGGCAACATCTTGTCAGAGTTTGACGTTCAAGGAAGATAATACCATAGGCATGTAGGATATCTACACCACCTTTGCTGCAAAGTCTCTCAAAATGATCTAGTCTACCTAAGATACTTCACCAGAAAGGACTGTCACTGGGGAGGAAGCAACAAGCGCATTCAACAGAATCTGAACAACACCATCACACGAGGCTGACAGCGGTAAACCGCATTTAACAGTTTGACATGACATCGAAATCCTCATTAACTTCCTGTTTCACAGGGGAAGCGGGGCTATTTTCTCAGATTCTCTGATACTCTTGAAATGGTGCCATGACTCTACACTGCTGCCTTAGGTCACCATCATGTGATCCGAGTACAAGTCAAACCTACCAGGGAAGATCAATAATTCATTCCAAGAAAGTGCAAGCCTTAGCTGATGTTGAAGAGTGCACCAGCCATGATAAATAACACAGCAGAGAGGTTAATATCTGGGCTAGCCAGTCTAGGGCCTAGCGTAGAACTGCAGACTGATCAAGCCTACGGCAGCAGAAACTAGGCTAAACTAACACAGGGAGCAATAGCACAAATACCAGTAGGCCTAAAACCTCAGCAGAATCTCAGCTAGTAGCAACACAGCCTTCAGCTTGCGAATGGTAGGCGGAGGATAGAACACAGAAGAAGAGCAGACAGGCTTAAAACCCTCGTGTAGTTTAGAGCAGTAACGTGAGTGTGTACAGTGTGTGTGTGTGTGTGTGTGTGCGTGTCTCCCACCTGGCCCTCTTAAATAACTCCCTCCCAGGCAGTGGTGAATGTACAGCTGGAGATGTAAGGGCTTTGTTCTCCTTCACAAGCAGAGTGAGAGAGACAGGAGACCTGCTAGTGTTTGCTTACTTCCCTTTTCGCCGCGCACGTGCTTTGCGCTGTGCTTCTGTGGTTTTGTTTTTCTACACCCTGAAACCTCTTCACTTCTCTCTGTCTTTCCTCTTCACTCTAATCAACACAGAGAGGGAAAGCACGGGCTTAGTGGCACCATGCACTCCAGAACTATTATTGAAATAGTCATAGGCCTGAAAGACAACAAGGCCTGTTCGTCGTCGAGTCCAGTCCGGTGAGGCTTGTTCAACACATGAGTTCTAGAACACAGCGCCAGCCTCACTGTGCCCAACGAGGAGCAGAGATAAGCTTCCTGTCATGTGCAACAAGCTGCACCACGGAGCCAGAAGCAGCTACAGCAAAGTGCTGCTCTATCATCACTGAGAGAGAGAGAGAGAGAGAGAGAGAGAGAGAGAGAGAGAGAGAGAGAGAGAGAGAGAGAGAGAGAGAGAGAGAGAGAGAGAGAGAGAGAGAGAGAGAGAGAGAGAGAGACAGAGAGAGAGAGAGAGAGAGAGAGAAAGAGGGAGAGAGAGAGAGAGAGAGAGAGAGAATAGAGAAAGAGAGAGGGAGAGAGAGAGAGACTCCGCGAGAAGGAAGAGAAGCTCTGCAGCAGAATCACAGGCAGCTGTGAAGCCACAACCCCGCTCACAGTGAAAGACAAAGAGAGAGTGAGAAAGAGTGAGAGAGAGAGAGAGAGAGAGAGAGAGAGAGCGAAAGAGAAAGAAAGAGAGATAGAAAGAGCAACAGAGAGAGAGAGAGAGCGTGCGCGCGCGAGAGAGAGAGAATGAAAGAGTGTGTGTGTGTGCGTGGGGGGGTATGGCCTAACTTGGACATGGCCTAACTCTGGGGCGTAGTCATCCGCTATAGCTTCATATTGATGCTACTTAGTGCCCACTGTCTCCTCTCTTGCACAACCTAAGAAAATCCCAATGAAGGCACAATGCTGCGCTTTCTAAGCTGCGCTGTTGTTGTCCACGCGGCCCTCCAGGACACTCAACACGCTGCAGCCGGAACATAACCAGAGGATCCAACATGCCTTTGCGAGGCCTTGGGCCCTGATGTCAGAGAGAGAAGTGCATTTCCAGATGTCACGGTCTCACTTCGGTTCACTGGAACTAAGGGTGGAACTTCAACCACAGGGGCTTCAGTACAGGGCTTAAACTTGTGCATTCACACACACACACACACACACGCACGCACGCACACACACACGCACGCACGCACGCACGCACGCACACAAGCACACGTACACAGTTGCATAAATGCAACAGTTACACTGTCCCCCCAATGACCCCACTAAGGAGTCCACCTCTCAATTTACTACAGAAATCAACGTCTCCAAACCCATGACCGGGCGGCATATAGTAATGCTGCTATATGAATATTAGCCTTGACTTAAGTTTAGTCCTATAACTCCCAAGTCACATAGTTTAGTATCTATTTAACAGATGATGTGATTTTGGTATTTCGGTAGTAACCAAACTATATTTCAATGCTTAAAACTTTAGCTTCTTGTCTTTTACAACCTTCCGTACGTGTAAGCTATGGACTATGCCTAGGCGATTAGGGTACAATTATTATCAACCCACTTAAAGGCTTCTTCAGTCTAAAAGGACAGAGGGCCGGACATGTCCATAATTTGCCCTATTGACAGATAAGTATGGAATGGGCAAGCTTGAGCGCGCACACACACACAGACACACAAACACACACACACAAACACACACACACACACACAGGAAGCATTTCTGTAGCTCCAGGGAATCCCCATGTGAGAATGCCGACTCTCCAACCTCCACAAAACAAGGCTTGTTCTTGGTTACCATGGCGCCCATTAGTCCAAGGATTAGCCTAGGCTAGACTAAGCACTCAACAACAACAGACCCACACACACACAAGCTTGAGCGCGCGCGCGCGCGCACACACACACACACACACACACACACACACACACACACACACACACACACACACACACACACACACACACACACACACACACACACACACCTACCAGTGTTGCACATGTCAGGGCCTCATCACAAGATGATTATGCTTGTTGAGTTTCTGCGTCACACGTAAAGTGATCATCAACATAAGACTCAATATGACTCATATAAAGATACACCTAAGTTGTGCAGCCATGACAGCCAACATCTACTGGCTAAAATATTTGGCTATATTATATTCCTCTTATTGTGTAAGGATTTGGGTTGATTCAATGGCAACAGAGTGGTATGGGGGCTATGGAGTTTCCTAAGGAGAGGATGGCAGTGGGACGCAGTTGCTCTGAGAATATCCTCATCCTTTGTAAGTCACAGATCGTAGCCATCAAATTAATGGCTTTTTTTTTTTTACTTACACTCTCTCTCACTAACTCATCACTCTTTATCTCTCTATGTGTAGCTTTCTTTCACAAAGACATAACCACAGAAATGTTTCATCAGCAGATTTGGCTAAATGCAATCCATGTGTACAACAATGGCATGATTCTAATTTCCACAGGGTTTCAACCAAGGGCAGCACTCAAAATAATTATTATGAATTATTTTGCTATCAAAGCCTAGCATTGAAATGGTGTTTCATTATTAAATAATAATGAAACAACGCACAGTCCCATCCACATGCATTAAGAATAATTCCATTCGGTATATTGAATTTGCCTTCTGCAGCAAGGACATGACAAACCACGCAGCTGGCCATCCAATCACCCTCAGGCTCAGGGCTGGCTCAGCTCTTTCTTTCTCGCACACAAAAGGCTCCGCACCAAGAAGACACACTGACGTGAATGAGACTTTCATGTGTTCTCTTTATCTGCATAATGTGTCACAGGACTATTCTGCTGTTGGCATTACAATATAATCAAAAACGGCTCCCCAAAATGTCCAGT
This sequence comes from Galaxias olidus, assembly GCA_026901105.3. NCBI lineage: Eukaryota > Metazoa > Chordata > Actinopteri > Galaxiiformes > Galaxiidae > Galaxias > Galaxias olidus. The sequence continues at coordinate 2,728 of JAPMUY010001556.1, read as the reverse complement.
AAATGTAACACTAAACATTGACATTGCACAATTTGCTTTTCAGCATGACCGAATCGTTTTAAACGGTAGCTTGTTGTTGGCTTGATCAATTTCAGTCAGCTGATGACGTATGGGGAAAAAATGTACACAATTGTCTTGACATTTGTTCATTAAAAGTCTCTAATGGTACAAGAGGGCAAATAAAAAGTAATTATTAGCTAGCTATCGTAGACAGGTTTACAGAGTTTGCATGTGGTTGGGTAACCTGCATGTCTATTGGCTAATGATGTAGTGTTGGCTAACATTTTCCAAAACCAACAACGGCTGAATGGATATCAGCTAAATAACGACGTTACAGTTAGTTAGCCAGGTAGCCACCATCAAACTCACCACAATCACGGATGTTCTCACAGCTTCTGAAACGCTTTGCCTGAGTTCCGCTGCTGTCCCAGGTTTACTTAACCTCTTCGTAAATTTGCGTACCTCCGACATAGTACTTCCTTGGTCTTTTACAAACCACTTCTAGTCCAATGTCTTGTGTATGGCCACGGGCATGCCGCGGTACCCATGCAGTTGTGACAGATGCCAGATGCGAGCGTACTAGCCAGCGGTTGCGTAGTGAGGCGGGGCTAACTGAGCTGGTGAGGATAAAGACTCGAACCAGGTTGGAGCTGAGCATCCCACGTGCCTTCTGTTCTGAATGACCTAGTACTGTAGTAGTAGTAGTAGTAGTAGTAGTAGTAGTAGTAGTAGTATCAGTTACAAATGCCTCTCGTTCATTCGTTGTCAAGAAGGATTGCATAATTTATCATTGTACTATTGATCTGCAGTCAGTGTAAATTAGATGGACGGTGAATGGGTGTTAGTTAAGATGATCCGAGGACTGTTAAATTTGAGTATACCGCCCTCTTATGGACAAAGTTATGTTATTATAACTGACAGTTGCATTAGTTCGAATTTAAATCTAATACACTGTATGTAGTGCCTAAAAATCTTGCAAGATTTTATTATTAATGGAAACAAATTGCATAGACAGAATTTGATCTAATCTATCTAATCTATTAATCTTGCCCTGTTGATTTGGAGCAACATGAAGTGTTGGGGAAGCTACTTTGAAAGCATAGCTTTGCAAGCTATCAATTACAACACACTGGAAGGAGTTAAACTACAACAAGCTACCATAAGGATAAATTTGTTTAACTAAGCAAATTTGAAACTATAGTTATACTAGTAGTTTAATTACATGTATTTCACTCTACTCCCCAACATTGGCCTTCACTGTGGCCAGAATGAAAGAAAAAGATGATGGGGCTGGTCAAATGGGGTTCAATTACAGTAGAGAAACAATGGTAATATTTTAAATTAAAGTCTTTCCTTTTATGGCCCGAAATAGTTTGTTGTTAACTATAGTACTATATAGTACTAGAGTATACTAGTTAGTAGTTAACTATATAAAATGGCAAAAACGTAATGTAACCGCTTGAATCACAAATATGAATAGTTGACCTACCTATTTCCCTCAAAACGTAGTTAAAGTAATACTAATAATTCAATTACATGTAGTTCACATACCCAACACTGGCAACATGGTAATGCAAGTGTAGGTTTATTTATTGATAATAAGTAGTGTAAAAAACATACAAAAAAAAAACACTATTCCAACTGGCCTCGTCTTATGTCTTTTGAAAGTAATAATCATATGCCACCAGATCAAGGCAGAATCACTTGAGTCAGTGTGAAACAACATAGCTGGAAGGCTTCCTTTTGTGTGTGTGTTTATTTTAACAGTGCACGCCTCTTTTTAGTTTAGTTTCAGGTTTAGAACTTTGTTTCAATATGAGTATAAGTGCTTATAATCCTGTAAAAGACTAGAAGCGAATGGTGCAGGGCTGAGACAAAAGGAAATAACCTAGCATGCAGCATGTGAAGAAAAACAACGTAAAATTGGCTAGTTGGGGAATGAAGGCAGTGTACCTCCCCTGTCTTCTCTGGAACCAATAAAGCCATTGGCGTTGACCACTTAATGTTATTATTTATTATTATTATTATTATTATTATTATTATTATTATTATTATTATTATTATTATTATTATTATTATTATTATTATTATTATTGTCATTATTATTATTATTTATTTTATTTATACATGGTTAACCAACTGTGTTAACAATGTGGTCTGTGTCTTGACACTAATGATGAAACAAACTGTTGTATCTGTTTGTGATCTCATAGCAGAGTAGACATTGGGATCTCATGGCAGAGTAGACATCGTGATCTCATAGCAGAGTAGACATCGTGATCTCATAGTAGAGTAGACATTGTGATCTCATAGCAGAGTAGACATTGTGATCTCATAGCAGAGTAGACATTGTGATCTCATAGCAGAGTAGACATTGTGATCTCAGCAGAGTAAACAGGAGTGAAGAGAAAGGAGCTACGTCAGGTTTAGTCACATCTCGGTTACGCCCTGAAATGAAAGCCCATAGGTAAACTTATACAATTGTAACTAGTTAATAGTATAGTTTTTCAAATGTTTACTTTCATTACTATTTTACACCCAAGTTCATCCGCAGATGTAAGCAGTACTTGCCAAAATAACAGTAACATGAAGTTACAGTAGACGACAATAATTATGTTTTTTTTATCATCTAACAACATAAAGATATGGAAGATTCAAAACAAACTATATTTTATTAAATAGAAAAATCCTAAATTGAGCAAGAAATGCCTAGCCCTGCATGGGCCTG